>SJYO01031364.1:4216505-4227954 GCA_006410555.1 Capra ibex | reverse complement strand
GTGGTCCGAGACGACAGGGACCCTAAGAGGTTCGTTCTTGGGACCTCACCCAACGGTAAAGGAAGAGGTTCGTACTTTCACTTTTCACTTTCACTTCAACGAGTCAGCACAGGCTGAAAAGTGCTGGGGTACCTGACGTCGGATGGTCCGAGGAGCCAGGTACCCTAAAAAGTCCGTTCTCAGGACCTCACCCCACGGTAACGGGAGAGGCCCTTTTATCATCTCTACTTGGATAAAGGTTCCGTCCTTGTGTCTACTTCTGTGTCTCTTAGTTGTACGTCTGTGACCCACCCTTCCCCTCCCTCCCTACTTAGCCCTTTGACACTACCTGTATATATGTATGGTGCACACTTTGTCGATCACCCTGGGACGATACTTCGTGTCCTCGAAGTCGAGTCACAGGACACTTCTAGATCTATCCGCCCTACCCACCCCCGACCCTCCCCACCCTCCCTCTAAGTTCTCCTTCTCCCATATACATATGTGTGTCGACTAAGTGAAGTGACATGTCGTCTTTGACTTTGTTGTAACATTTCGTTAATGTAAGGTTTTTTTTTTTGGTGTTTCAATGATCCACCGAAAAGAGGTCACGATTTCGGGACCCCCTTCTTCAGTCGATGGAGATCTTCTTCTCTGGACTTACTCTACCCTCGGTGAATCCCAAACGGTAAACACCGTACCTTTAGTACTGTTCTAGTACTCTTCTTCTACCACTCACCGTCTATGCCTTCACTGGTACTGTGTCTCAAAAGCCCACTCTTGCGTCAGTTTTTGTTCGTCTCGGTGTCTGCAGTATCGGTTGGAGAGAAAATTCTTTTCCTCAATTCGGGGTGGGTCTACTCGTGTGCGTTTGTCTCTTTATACAACAGAACGGTCTGTTCACTCTTTAGTCTAAGGTAAGGGATCCGTCGACCCAGGGTTTTGTGTGAGTCAAACGATCGGGTTGTAGAAGTTTGATGAGAGTGAGTGAGTTCTGAAGTCTTTCTCTTGTTTGACACGGTACCTCTCACGTCTAGTACAAGTTTGGGGAGGGGATAACTAAAGAGCGACTCCCTGGAATTCGGAGTCGAAGGACTAGTCTACTTATCCCTGTTCTTATCAAGTATCTTAACAACCCCCCTAATATGCCTTAAATAAATATTTATTATTTATTTTCACATTTATTTATTTATTTTCGTAATTTCACGGACTGTGTTACAACCACTATTTATTCACGGTCAAGTATAATTATTCTTTTTGATACCTTTACCCCCCTTTTTTTTCATCTTCGTTTTGGTCTTTTGAAATGAGGTTCAGAAAGGAGGTTTTGAATTAAACTTCCTAATTGATCTAAATTTTAAAAAATAATATTTGTAAAAGTGTTATCGTTTGTTCTTTTATGTCTCAAGGGTAACGGACCGAGAAAACTTAAGATTATCGGACGTTATGAACTCAACGTAAAAATTTCTTTACTTCGTAATTTCTATTCTCAGGACATGGGGAACAGATAAACTAAGAGACGTGGAACAGGGGTCGGGGACCCTACTGAAGGGCAAGAAAGATGCCAAGCAAAGAACCTCGGAGACAGGAGAAAGATGGGTCACTAGTAGTGTCGGTGGAAGAGCGATATCAAAGACGTAAGACCGACCGTCCTGGTGAACTAAGGAGGTTCTGAGGTTCGAGGGAGACTCCTTCTTCTCCTTCGGACTGGTTGAAAGTCCGTGACAGGTGGTAGAGTCACCGACGAGGAATACCTCGGATTTCGACTACGACCAGTCCGGTCTTTATTCTCACTCCCGAGAAGGGTTGTACCGCGATCCGTCGAGGTGCCTGTGGTGTGGTGACTTAGGAGTGCAGAGATTCTGCGTTGGTAATAGGGACAAGATATTCCTTTCTTGTTCCACTTCGTGGACGAGCATCGGACCGTCGGGTCTTAAGTTTGCCTCCGACGAAAAAGACGTTTCGTCTCTGCAGTCCCTGGTGAAAGTGAGGTCACACCCTCCTTGCTCACTAATCGCCGGATTCGGGACCGCAAAGGTCCACACTCGAGTGACCACGCGGGATGTGTTAAAATTATCGATAAAACACGAGAAGTATTTTCGTCTTGAAAGATTTTTCACAAACATATTAATTCCCTTTCTTTTTATTATTTTCTGTTGGGTTCCTTGCACTCTACTCCAAGATTGGGGAAGTATGAAAGTTAAGGGAAGGTAGAATTAATTAACTGTACACGTAGACATCAGTCCTCTTGACCTAAGATCTGGACCGGAGAGATGGATATTCGTACACTGGTACTTGTTCGGGAGAAGGGGAGGTGTCCAGAGATGAAGGTGTAGTCATTTTACCCCTATTATTATGGAAGAGATGGAAGGGGATCCCACAACATCCATAAGGTTGTCTTTTACCCTCACCTTTACGATTGTGTGTGATCTAGGAGAGATCTATAAGAGGATAAGAGGCATAAGGACGTAGGCCACCCCACCCCCTTACTATTCCCAAGAGTCCGTCGAGGGGAGGGATTGTGGTCGAGGGGAGGGATTGTGGTCGAGGTACGTGCCAGGACAGTCGTTAGGTGTGTTAGTGGTCGAAACGCGAAAATACTAGAATTTCGTAGGAGTGTAAGGACTCTCCCGACTATTATTATCGATTCTAATTAAGGTGGATCTTATACGGTTTGTGCGACAACTCAAAAAAAATATAAGAAATAGAACTTTGTAATTTTATTAATACCTACTAATCATAAAATAATTATTTGTGTGAAAATAAAAACACAAAACAAAAACGCTTAGTGGAGGAACTTATATTTTGACTACACAACCATAACCAGATTATGGTTCCTTTTGGTCTTGTAGTTGTTGTCTAGTCTTTTCTCATGTTCTTATCTACTTCAAGTCACCTCCCCCTTTCGTACAAGAGTTATTATTCTACCCTTTAATAGGAAAAGGGTCTACAACCCCTTTACATCCGTAATAATAGGGGTAAAATATTGATTCCTTTAACTCTGAGTGCCTCCACTTCATTATGTGTCTGTCATTCACTACATTTTGGTCTTAACCTCCGTTTCAGAATGACATCTCGGTTTCGAGTAAAAGAAAGTTGGTGTCATGTGACTAACGGAGGTCTTAGGAACAGATAAGATTGGGAGTAGTCTGATGTTGGAAGGAAGGATGTCAATAATTTTCAGACCTTCACTTCGACGAGTCAACACAGGCTGAGAAACACTGGGGTCCCTGACCCCGGACGGTACGAGGAGGTAGGTACCCTAAAAGGTGTGTTCTTATGACCTCACCCAACGGTAAAGGAAGAAGTCCCCTAGAAGGATTGGGTCCCTACCTTGGACCCAGAGGGTATGACGTTCGTCTGAGGAACGGCAGACTTGGTGGTCCCTTCATATAATTTTCGGACCCTATTCTCGTTTTTATCGTGAGTCCATAGTAATGGATCAGAAGGAACTTTACTCCACGATCCTTCCATCCAATACCACCCCTGTCTCCAAACACCGACCCCATCCACTACTCTTAACCGGGTCTCCCTTTATGACTTTACCAGTTGTCCTTGTAAGGACCCTCATATACAACTATGATGTTATGAGACCCGTGTTGAGTTATAATTAATTCGGTTATTTATGTAATGACTTATGAATTGTGTACGACAGCGACCCCGATGTCACGAGTCTACACCAAGGACGGGACTATATGAGAACACTTAGGACTTAAGTATCTTGGGAAAACAATTAATAAATTTTCAATTTTTTCTTTTTTGTCTTGATTTCGATTGCGTACCGTAAAACGTCTGGATCCACCCTTTGTTTCTTACTTCACCCACAGTCTCGACCCCGAAGAGAATTATTTGGGTAGAACCACAAACACACGAACAATCCTTTTTAGACGGTCTTGGTGTCTTAAATTCTTTCACACACACCCCACCCCTTATCCTGTCCCCCGTTCAGTAGAAACGAAGAGGGGTAGAAGGTATCTGCAATGACTCCTACCTGAGGACAAATAGGGGAAGAAACGTTGTGTATTGTACCGACCTTTTCGGTCCCCAAACCTCTGTTTCGTGATCGGGTTTATTCCGGGTCCGTGACCCCGACAGGATCGATTCATCTGTGGTAACATATGTAAGGAGTCGAGACTCTGGGAAAAGGGAAGTCGAAAGGAAAACGACCAGACCCTGGGTAACCTCATAGTTCGTCCACCGAAAGTCAATATCCCCTAACACCGATGGATCAGTCATCAACCTTCTCATTCTATCTATAAATTTATGATTTTTCCGTCGGATGATAAAAATCTCACAGAATGTCGAATATTTCGAAACCCTAGATGGTAGAGTAGATAAATGTGACCTAGGAGTCCTACTAAATACTTCATCTCTTAACGATAATAGAGGTAATATCGCCCCCCAAGTGGTTCGGGTCTTTTCAACCACAACAGTAAGACCACAATCTCCTTAATGCTTTCGTGTTTCTTCCCCGTAGTAGGACTGACGTCGTTCTCCTAGTTAGTCCCTTCCGAAGGACCTCCACTGGGTTCTCGACTCACATTTTTTTTTTTTTTTAGGTGTTTTATCCACTTCCTCACCTCTCAGGTCCATCTACTGAAGTGTTTCCAAACTTTTATACTGCTTCGGACCTCTCCGTTCTGCTTCGTTCTATTTGTACCACTACCACCCCTGGTACTGTTATCGATTGTGGATAGATACGAATGGTTCAAACCTATAACAATCTTGTGTATGAAAGGATTCACCAAAAAAACCGGTACTTTCATTTTCTACGAATGAGGAACCTTCTTTTCAATGCTGGTTGGATCTGTCGTATAAGTTTTCGTCTCTGTAATGAAGGTTGATTCCAGGCAGATCAGTTCCGATACCAAAAAGGTCACCAGTACATACCTACACTCTCAACCTGACACTTCTTTCGACTCGTGGCTTCTTAACTACGAAAACTTGACACCACAACCTCTTCTGAGAACTCTCAGGGAACCTGACGTTCCTCTAGGTTGGTCAGGTAAGACTTCCTCTAGTCGGGACCCTAAAGAAACCTTCCTTACTACGATTTCGACTTCGAGGTCATGAAACCGCTGGAGTACACTTCTCAACTGAGTAACCTTTTCTGAAACTACGACCCTCCCTAACCCCCGTCCTCCTCTTCCCCTGCTGTCTCCTACTCTACCGACCTACCGTAGTGACTGAGCTACCTGCACTCAAACTCACTTGAGGCCCTCAACCACTACCTGTCCCTCCGGACCGCACGACGCTAAGTACCCCAGCGTTTCTCAGCCTGTGCTGACTCGCTGACTTGACTTGTAATTAAGAGTGTGGATAGAACAATCCATCTATGAAAATAATCGGGTAAAATAATGTCTACTCCTATCCTTTGATTCCGTGTCTCTTTAATGTATTGAACTCTTTATACCGGTTTTAGTGTATGCTAGAACACACGATTGAATTCTTCATACTCAAAGTAGGATTCTCGGTTCCCGTGGAGGGTGAGACACGTACTTTCTAAGAGTCGTCTCTCTTCTACCAGTGTCTAAACACTACATCTTTCGGAAGACCACAAGTCCCACCTGACCCACAACCCCTCCTCTTTTGACTCCTCCGAGGACCAAGTTCTTGGATTTGTCTCTGTCACCCTCATCTCTCGTCTTACGGTCAAGGAACACCCATTCTTTGACTGGGGGTGCAAAGACGAAAGAGACGGATATTTCCGTCTTATTATATATAGGTGGATGGGCGGAGTCCTTAACGATCTTTTAATTATCCCATCTTTGGACTGACCGAAAGTACACAATTTGTTGTGGGCCTTGGTGACGACCACAAGGAATTTACGACTCGTATATTTTACACGACTGACCTCCTCGGTCCTTATTAATATCGAACGATTAGTAACAATTAAAATGGTGTCTAAACTTTAGGACTTGAAAGAGTCACTAAGTTTTTTCTCTACCGTTGTGAACGTAGGGTAGGGTCATCGGTGTGTCTTCGTCTGTTCATTAAAGAGTGTTCGAGGTAAGTAATAAACGTCACCAAGCCGATGAATGTACCCCATATCACTTTCTTTTCGTTACTAAACAAGAAAATCTTAGTTTAATATGTTGCTTAAGGAATATCAGGACGACCTAGAAACTTTCTTACACAAGGAAAAGTAGAGGGATATGACTGGTGCACGTATTTATAAGGGTCAAACGCCACAAACTTCCTCTCCCCCCTTTCACAAATTGTCTTGAAGATTATAGGACCGGTGGTCCTGTGAACCCAAAATTGACACTATCCCATTGTCTGGACAAAGATTTGGAAGGAAGTCTAAGCCATGGTGATAAAGGTATTCGTGAATGAATTCCAGAGTCTTGTCGGTCCGTCTCAACGTTTCCGTAGAGGTTCCTTACTCCTTTGACAACCGGGCCGCTGAAATTTAAGAGATTCGGAGTGGATGTGGTGGATACCTTACCCAGACTATCTGTCACTTATGGACAGTCCTGGACTGCACTCCTACTCTATTACAAACACATGACATTTGATATACGACGACGATTCAGTGAAGTCAGCACAGGTTGAGACACGCTGGGGTATCTGCCGTCGCGTGGTCCGAGGGGGCAGGGACCCTAAGAGGTCCGTTCTAGTGACCTCACCCAATGTTTGATAATTCCCTTGACATTCTGAATTCCCCCAAGCCAGGGAGTCACCCCTTCTTGGGTACCTCCTCCCGTACCGTTGGGTGAGGCCATAAGAACGGGCCTCTTAGGGTACCTGTCTCCTCGGACCACCCGAGGTCAGATGTCTCAACGTTTCTCGTCCTGCGCTGACTTCGCTGAATCGTCCGTTCGTTCCCTGACTCTTTTCTTCGCTCCTTCACTTTCTTGAATTTCCTCCCTGTTCCCGACCTTGTTTTGGACTGTCAGGGTGCGGTAGGAAGAGTTATGTTAAAGACTCTTGAGGTCGGCCCCTCTCTCCGGACCTGCGGGTTCCAAGAGCCGACCTCCCGCGCGGATCCCGCCCAGGGAAGAGCCCACCCCGGCGCGCCCGGCCCCCGCCATGAGGCGGGGGGCGGGAGTCGGCTCATAGCCAAAAGGAAAGGGTCCGAAAGCCAGGTCTCCTCTGCCCTGTCGGAGGCGGAGCGACTAGGATAGCGCCCGCCGCGTCCCGGCCGACTCGGAAGTCACTCTTCCCCTGCTCTTGGGCCCTTCCCCGCCCGCCCCATAGATAGTGGGTTTATGGTCGCCCACTCAGCCGCCGGTTTGGTCGGGCCGTCCAGACCGCTTCATATTCTCGACCTCCCTCGCCGCCCGCCGTCTGCGGACCTATGGCAGCGTGTGCGGCCTCGGCCTCGGGACGCCTCAGAGGTCAGGAGCGGTCGGGCGCGGCCGAAGAGCGAGGAGGCGGGGTGGTACCGGGCCCCGGGCCCGGAGCGCGACGGCAGCGGCACCTAGGACTACGACCGCCGCCACTAGCCGGTGCGCCGGCGCGTCTTGGTCACGCACACAGGGTGGTTGTTCTACTGGCACACGCTGCTCGCGCTGGGCTCGCCGGCGACGGTCACGGCGCACGAGCCGAGCTTGGTCCGCCAGTTGACGAGGTGCGAGTGCAGGTTCACGGACGACGAGTTCCGCGCGTACGCGCGGAGGGTGTCGCCGGCGCGCGACCAAGCCGGCTCGCTCGTGCGCGAGGACCTGTTGCTGCCGGACATGCTGGGCCTGACGCTGGTCGTCCCCGCGAAGTTCCGCGCGGTCACATTGGTCTGCAGCCACACGACCACGCACTTGAGCCACCCGCACGCGGCGTGGCTGTTCCCGCTGGACTCGGACGTCACGCTGCTCCACCACGCGTGGATGGTGTAAGAATAACTGGACGCGGTGGCGGGCCTGCGGGGGCGGAAGTTGGTGAGCCTGGACCTGCGGCTCGACGCCGTCGAGAAGGTCGTCGCGATAGACGACGTCGGGTTCAAGCACTCCCGACACGTGATGCTCGTGGGGTGGTAGGTCTAGCTCGACGCGGTCTTGAGCAGCGTCTTCCAGCGGCCGCTCCACCTGTAGCCGCTGCGGCGCATGATGAAGCTCTCCCTGCAGTTCCCGCTCAGCGACAAGGATCCGGGGGCGCTGGAGTTGAACGCGCACCCGCCTGTCGGGGACCAGGACCTCGTCTACGAGCAGATGATGGACCTGCTCTTCGGGGGGGTCAAGAGGTACTTCGCGGAGTGGTCGCCGGAGTAGCGGCAGTAGCACCACCAGCACCACCGCCACCAGCGGCCGCACCGGCAGGACCACTAGTGGTTAGCCTCCTTCAGTCCTTTCATGTTCTTCCACCTCTAGTTCCTTGACCCCCTCTATTCTGTCATTGGCTGGAACATCCATGGCCGCCCCGACCCCGACCCCATCCCATAGCCTAAAGTCGTTCCAAGGTCTGGGTTCACTCAGTCAGTCGGAAGAACTAAGAACCGGGGGGCGTCCTCTGTAAAGAGTAGAGTGTAAGGACGAGGGGGGGTGGCGGTGGTACAAATTATCTAGGACAAGAGTCCCAATGGAGCGAAAGACTGAAGACAGGACTTCTTTCGTAAAGATTTTAAGGAAGGGAAAGCCAGGTTGGTCTTTGGACTGAGATTCTCAATTCCCGTCAAACCGTATCCCAATGCATATTCTTAGTTCACAGACATACTGTTGGGTCGGACCAAATGTTTACGCCTTTAGGTACGACTTCCGAATTTGCGAAAATCGACCCTTTGTCGACGACAGAACCCAAATTCAATAAAGTAATCGAGGTGAACAGAGGACCGGAAGGACTACTCAAGCGATTAACCCGGGTACAACATAGAAGTAAAGGGTAGCAAACATAATGACTGGTGTGTACGAACAATGACCCTTTCTTCGGACTGACTCGACGGACGTGTGCAATCTACAGAAATAACCTCCTGTCTGAAACCGGGTCTTTGAGTCGTAGACAAGAAGTTGAACGGGAATAATGTCGACTATGATCATTACAAAGAAAATATTTTACAAACATGTATCCAACAGAAACTATTACGACAACACTAAAAAAAAATTTTTTGTACTTAAATTATTTTATACCTTTTCCGTGTTTGGTTTTCTACCTTAAACACTTTTGAACGAGGTCTAAATATACTAAACCCTGATGAGATTAAAGGATACTGAGTCTAAAGAATGAAGTTTAAGATTGTGAAGAATCGTCCTACCTGGAAAAGGGTATCGGTGAGACCACAAAGACTCTAGGGACTCGACCGGTCCCATTTGTGTCCACAAAGATTTATTCCAACAAACCTTTGGGGGACGTCCTCCCATCCAGACTCCCTTGGCGGATCTTGGCCGGTCACAACAATCCTTTCCCCTGGTCGGATTCCAATAGTGGTTTACTCTTAAGAGGGGACCTCTTCTTCTGAGATGGAAACAGAGACTCAATTTCCTGAAAGGGTGTACCCGTGTCGGTCAGATATCGGCCGAGCACGAGACCGACACACACACGTACACGGGTACATCAGACAAAAGGATTCTAAAATGATCATTCCACGAAATTTTTGAATGACGCAAAATCGACGTTTTTCAGAACAGAGTGCAAATAGACGAACAAAAATGAGTAAGTGCGAATAAATACACTTCGTCCCACACAATCTTCCAGCGACACCCCATCGGAGCACCATTTATTCAACGACGTCAAGGACCCTTCAACGACGTTGGTACCCGTACATGTTTCCTGTCTCACCATGTAGGTTGGGGTTTCTCGATCCAGGTCCTGGAGTAAAAGAAGGGGTCTTATGTAGAGTGTAAGGAGGAAACTGAACGTGAGACCACATACGGACGGGGAGTTCTTTCTTCGTGGTCATTCTAAACCCCACTCCCTCGAGATTCGACGACGGACCCGTCGAACCCCGCCACTGACTACACACGACTTTGTTACTATGGAATACCAGGGGTCTCAGAGAAGTCGGACGTTCGTGAGGACGATTCCCTTCCGAGGTTTGTAGGAAAGTCCATTTTTACCCCGAATTGTTCCCCTCTTCCGACTACATCCGACCGACACCTTTCCTGTCGACTGCACGGACTCCAATCTTACTCTTGGAATTGCTACCCTCACTTTGTTGAGAGTCCGGTTGAAGGGTGGGGAGTGGGTGGGAGGCGTGGGGGTGAGGGGGGTAGTGACTTTATGGAATCGATTTCTCTGGAACCGATAGTGGAGATAGGATTGGAGAGTAGAATGCCTACTTTCCCACTCACTGAAGAGTTCCAATTACAAAGACACTGGGTCGACTTTGATCTGTCTAAGAACTAAGGAGTAGGTCATAAGAAAAGTGACATAGTGTGACGGTAACAAAGTTCTCAGTGAAGTCTTTTGATAGTGAACTGACGGGTCTTTCATTTGTCTAATTCCTAACTCACCCGCCGACTTGTTTCCTTTTTCAAGACTCGTTGGGGTAAGAAGTAGTCTTACACCGAAAACTTATTAAAGATTTACAGACGTAATTAAGACCCGACTCAGTAACTAACGTGAAATAAATGTCAAACATTTCGTGAAAGTGAACCTAGTAGAGACCCGACGACCGAATAACTGTTAGTTCACAACTGTTTGGACCCAAGTTTAGGGTGACATGACCCGTTATTCAGTGAATTGAGAGGTCAAGGGAGTAGACGATTTTTGATGTTTAGAGATAATATTTTTAATTTACTCCCATTAACTATCCTCACGGATCTTGAACCACAAGTTAAAAAGGGAGAGAATGTCTAATCCAGGGAGCATCGAGTCAACCATTTCTTAGACGGATGTCTGCTAAGGACCCAACCCTTCTATGGGACCTCTTCCTTTACCGTTGGATGAGGTCATAAGAACGGACCTCTTAGGGTGTCTGTCTCCTCGGACCGTCCGATGTCAGGTACCCCAGTATTCTCAGCCCGTGTTGAATCACTGATTTGGTGGTATCTAATACAAGTAAAGTGTACAGTCCTTTGTCCAGGTGTCTCCGACCCCGACTCACTGAGTACTAGTGTGCAGGAGGTACACGGTTTCGGTCTTACATCTTGGGAACAAAGTCGAAAGATCGGGTCCAAAGATGGGGTCCGTGGTTCGTCCAAGTCACAGACACACGAGTCAACGATTCAGTACAGACTGAGAACCACTGGGACACCTGACGTCGGGTGGTCCGAGAAGACAGGAACCCTAAAAGTCCGTTCTTATGGTCTCACCCAACGGTAAAGGAGGAGGTCCCCTAGAAGGGGTGGGTCTCTAACTTCGGTCCAGAGGACACAGAGGACGTAACGACCACCTAAGAGATGGGTGATTCGGTGAACCTTTCGAGGTCGTCCAACTCTGTAGAAAGGATAAGTGAAGAAGGTTCCTTCTCGAGGAGTATGAGACAAGACATGAGTCGAGTGAAGACAGTCAGTGTCTTTATATGATAGGTCTTAACCGAGAGTGGTCCCCAAATCGGTGGTGGTCTAAGAGGGGCGGGGGGGGGGGGGGGGGGGGGGGT
>SJYO01031364.1:4181000-4216492 GCA_006410555.1 Capra ibex | reverse complement strand
GGGGGACGGGGTTGAATTGTAAATGATAAAACTCGAGATCGGACCCCGACGAAAACTGTCCTTACACTTCTCGTCCATACTAAGTGGAACGTCCAGTGTTGAACAGAAGACTCGGGACGTCCTCCAAGTAAACTAAAGGAACAAAACCAGTGATCCCGACAGAGGTGAGAACGATAAAGGAATTAACCTCGTTAAAAAAACCTGGGTGGAGTACCGAACACTCTAGAATCGAGGGGTTAGTTCCTAACTTGGGTCCGGGAGTCGCCACTCTCGTACCTCAGGATTGGTGGACCTGGTGGTCCTTTAAGGTTCTCGTTAAGAAATTTAGTGTAGGAAAAATGGACGAATGTATGAAAACCACAGTCGCAAAAAGTTTATCTTAGTGTTGCAGTCTCGACCTTTCTCCTGGTAAATCAGGTTCTCAGGTAAAAGACCTACTTCTTTGACTCCGGGTCTCTCCTCTTACCCGAATGGGTTCAGAACGTCTATCACCGACTCGATGGGATATCGAGGTCATGGGACTGAAGACAGAACAGATTACAGACAAGGTGCACAGAGGGATCAGAGGAGAAATAAAAGTGAGATAGTAAAGACAAGAATTTAACATCACGTAAAGGAAATCAAAGAATTATAGTGAATTTACCCTCACTATGAAACCAGTTCACAGTTTACACACCCAAAACTTAAATGGACCGGAAAGTCTGGAGAAAAAAGAACAAACATTTTGTTCACTCAGAACAGATGATACGAACCAAAATTTTTAATCTGTATTCTTTTCTAACTCATGTATAAATCATTTACTAACCAGAACTATCTTACTGTCGTTCTGGGGAGTTCTAGGTTTATTGATTGATCAGTGTTAATTTGAGAGAGGTTACGTTACGTTTGTCGTGAAGGTCGGATGGAGGGATATCCCTAAAGAGACAGGGATCCACAGACGAGAGTCCTTCTACTCTCGTCAGAAACTCCAGTGGACAAATATCTCCACTTCAGTGTCCGATGGACCAGACATACCTTACCGACGGTTTCGACTCACTCTGTGGAAGGTGAGACTACACTCTTTCTTTCTTTACGAAAACAAAAGTTTAATACAGTAACAACCCGGAGACATTCTCAGAAAATAAAATCGTATTAGAAAATGGGTTTGTTCATAACCACCGGTATCATAATAAGGACATTGTCTGTTTCCTTTTTTTTTCTGTGACTTTCAATTTAATGAACGGACATCAGTGTGTAGATTATTCACCGTATAGACTCAAATCTCGCGTCCGCGTCACCGGGAAGTTGGGTCCACGAATTGGTTACATAATATGACAGAGGATCTTAAATATTGAAACGATCGGTCTCATGTGATCGAAGACAATGTTGTATAATGATGTTCAGATCACCCAATTTGTCATGTGTAAATATGTATCAATAATCGAATGTCAAGAGATCTATTCTTCCGATCTTTTCTGTATCAAAAGTGATCCGGTGTTAGTTCTATAAACGTACAACGTAAGGAAAGACTCCCACGATCCCTTCTAAGACAAAGGACGAGTAAGTCAAATAACCGTCCTAAGTCAAGGAAAAGTCAATACCCTGGATCTACAAACCAAAGAAGAGTGTCCGACATTTGCTTCGCGAAAGGGGCCAAACAGCACCGTCGGATACAAAGAATGGAGCACGGGGTGAAAGAAGTAGAAGTTTTGGTCACTACCGTTCATCTTAGAAGTGTGAGTTAGAAAGAGGTAACAGAGTAGAAAGTGTTTTTTACAGAGTGAACACTCCTGAATCCAACCCAGTGGGTGTATCAGGTCCTATTCTAATAGAAGGGAGTTCAGGAGATTGAAATTAGTATAGACGTTTCAGGGAAAACGGTAATTACATTGTATAGGCGTTTAGGACCCCTAATTAAACACCCGTGGTACTGACCCCTCCCGTAATAAGACAGGTGGGGAGTCTCTTACGGGAAGAGGGGTGTTTGGGTACGAGAATTGGTAATACGAGAAAGTCCGGACTCATGTTAAGACATAAAACACTATTTTCTAGAGAGAGGGGGTACCGGGAGACGAAACAGGGAAAAACTTGTTTCGGAAGTATTCCTCATTTTACTTGAGAACCCTCTTAATAAGGACATAGCGTGTGTCCCAGTACGTTCTACGAATCGTGACTTATCCGAGAGTTCTTTACACACAACTTTACTTTGGTATGGTTGATGACCGTAAATAACTTGTACATATTACACGGTCTGTGACAGGATGTTGAAATGGGACTAATAGAGTAGGTGAAGTGTCGTTAGGGTACTTGTCTTCTATACAAGACAACAACGACAAAATGATGACTCCTTTGGTTCCATAATTATTCACTGAACGGTCTTTAGTGTAACGACCATTCCTTATGTCGATCTTATATTTAGGTCCCGATGGAAGGGGTCTCAGACACGAAAAAAGTGATACGAGACGTTATGGTGTCCCATTTCTTGGTACAAGGTACGGTTTTTCACTACTACGTTCAACTCTTCGAATAAGAGTCCCTGGGTCTCCCTTAGGGGACTTCCTGGTGAACCCTTGAATTGTGTAAAGAAAATATTAGTTGTCGTATAGGACTACCCGTAGAAGGTCAACATTAAAGGGAGGACCTCGGTAAGAGACAGTAACGATTTGTGGTAGCCTCCACAGCAATGACGAAATATACAACTTGGGATCCTTCCTTAATAACCTTCCCACCCCTACGCATGACCCAGGATCAAAGTAAGTCGCAATTCTTAAGGTGACCCGAGTCCTCTTGACACAGGGGACTAAGGTGTCATTCGATTCTATAAGAGTGAGAGTCACCTTTAAGAGTCCAGGTACGATATGGTCCTCCGTTTCCTCCCCTTCTCTTTACAGGGTCTTGTTGTCAGACTTGTGAGACGAATGGCTGTGTAGCACAGAAGAACCTGTCTGTCCCGGTTCTCAGAGAACTGATCTAGTCAAATTGGAAAGTCATGGAATCCAGGAACACCGAGGGTGAGACCTCGTAGCGTCGGGGAAACCCCAGGGTGATGAGAGTTGAGCGACCAACCAACCATGACAACCTCCTTTACAAGGCTAGTGAGTTTATAAAACTACCCTTCGTGTAATAGTGCACGATAGCTTTGTGTCGAACTATGTCTTCCACAGTTAAGTTGATCCAGTCGTTCCTTCGAACTACGGAACCAAGAAAGAAAAATCGACACACTAGAACTTAGACCATCAAATAGAGGGACCAGGAGTGTAAATGTAGTAGATTACCTGGATTATTATAGGTGAGTGAGACCAAGTATCGTGAGAACAGAAGATTAGAGTGGAGTGACCCTGATTCCATTCACACTGGTTCTCCGATCAAACCGGTCATGATCGGTTTGATCAACCTCTTCCGTTACCGTTGGGTGAAGTCATGAGAACGGACCTTTTAGGGTACCTACCTCCTCGGACCACCCGACGTCGGGTCCCCCAGCGATTCTCGACCTGTGCTGACTCGCTGAAGTGAAAGTGAAAAGTGAAAGTACGTAACCTCTTCCTGTACCGTTGGACGAGGTCACAAGAACGGACCTCTTAGGGTCCCTGTCCCGTCGGACCACCCGACGGCAGAGACCCCAGCGTGTCTCAGCCTGTGTTGACTTCGCTGAACCGTCGTCGTCGTCGTCGGTTTGGTCATGATCCCTTCTCCAGAAACGCTGGGGTACCTGACATCGGATGGCCTGAGGAGGCAGGTACCCTAAAAGGTCCGTTCTTATGACCTCACCCAACGGTAACGGAAGAGGTCCCCTTGAAGGGCTGGGTCCCTAGCTCGGGTCCAGAGGGTGTAATATCCGTCTACGAAATGGTAGACTCGGTGTTCCCTTCGGACAATGGACCTGTGGGAGGCTTTGACCTACTGGACACAGGAATTCTTAAGACTTCCAAATAGTAAGTGAGTAAGAGAGTTCAAAAAAACAAACAAACAAAATAAATTACGGTCTATAACATGATCGAAACTCTCATATACTACGTGACTTATCTGTACCAAAGAGACCACAAACAAAAAACGAATGGACCGTTGGGACGTTGGAAGAGTTACTCCTCTGTGTGGGTAATAATACACTCAGAACCACTCTCCGATCCACCAGGACGAGGACCGACCACCTTATACGCGCACACTGGACCGAGTGAGTTGACTTGAGAGGACGGACCCTGTAACTAGATCTCCTGTACTTTGGTAGGTAGTGGACTATTTAATCAGGGTCGTCGCAATTGAAACGGTTGACATGTTGACGAAGTGTCTACAGTTGACAGGTCGCCGTCGTATGGTCACCCGGTATGACTAGTCTGACGGGGTAACGAACGGAGACCGGTATAAGGATGACGGGTCGGTTGGATGAAGGACTGATAAAAGACTTAGACCAAGAGGTCAGAAGGGTGACTAAGACATATAAATGGGGTTTAGGAGGTTATTTAATGAAAATACGAACTCAAATCGGTCTTAGTCAAAGACAACGAATATTGGTTGTTGGGTTGACCACCTTAGGGACTGAAACATATTGACTTTCAGGTCTCCGGTTCTGTCAGAAATTCATATACTAGTATTTCCATTCCCGTGTTAACTTTTTACTCTATTCACGAGACTTCTGTTTATCATGTATACCTTCAAGACTGAGACGGAACCTCCCTCAGTGTAGGAATTCCTTAATTACGAACTAGATTCTCAGTCCTATACCCATCTACAATAAATACGTCCCTTCCTTCCTAAAATCGTTTCCTTTCATCGTCCACCCTTCCAAGACTTCGTCTCCCTTATACCGAATAGACTCTTGGAGTCTCATCCGGTCGTAAGATCTTACGTCTCTCGTTCCTCTTCCCACCACGACGAACTCCGACCTCTTCACCCGACCCCTATCTGAACAACAAATCACCGAGTGAACACGGGTTGAGAAAACGTTGCGGGACCCGATATCGGACGGTCGAGGACACAGGTCCCCTAAAGGGTCCGTTCTTATGACCTCACCCAACGGTAAAGGAAGAGGTCCCCGAGAAGGACTGGGTCCCTACCTTGAGTACAGAGGACGTAACCCTCCGTCTAAGAAGTGGTGACTCCCTTCGAGGTTCCTGTCTGATTCTCTCCGGAAAGTTCGTTTATAAAACTTGAAACACGTTTAATCATCCCGTACGGGAGACATATTCCCGGGAAGACTATTCGTCTTTGCCCGGAGGACAGATGAACCTGAATTGGGACATCACTTCCCGAACCGTCTACCCATTCACCCCTGGAAACACACTTCTTTTTCCCCGAGGGAAGAGGGATGACTGTGGTGGAATAGGACTGGGGTAAGTTCTCATCGTTAAAATGTTGTATAACAACAACAACAAGTCAACGAGTCAGCACAGAGAAACGTTGGGGTACCTTACGTCGTACGGACCGAAGGGACAGGAAGTGGTAGAGGGTCTCGAACGAGTTTGAATACAGGTAACTCAGCCACCACGGTAGGTTGGTAAAGTAGGAGACAGTAGGGGAAAAGGAGGACGAAAGTTAAAAAAGGGTCGTAGTTCGAGAAAAGGTTCCTCAAACGAGAAGAGTAGTCCACCGGTTTTTTAATCTCGAAGTCGAAGTCGTAGTCAAGGAGGTTACTTATAAGTCCTAACTAAAGGAAATCCTACCTGACCAAAGAAGAGGAACGACAGGTTCCCTGAGAGTTCTTAGAAGAGGTTGTGGTGTCAATTTTTCGTAGACAAGAAGCAGTGAGTCGAGAGAAATACCAGGTTGAGAGTGTAGGTATGCACTGGTGACCTTTTTGGTGTCGGAACTGATCTACCTGGAAACAACCGTTTCACTACGGAGACGAAAAATTATGTGACAGATCCAAACAGTATCGAAAAGAAAGTTCCTCCTTCGCAAAAATCTAAAGTACTGACGTCAGTGACAGGTGTCAGTAAAACCTCGGGTTCTTTTGTTTCAGACAGTGTCAAAGGGGTAAATAAACGGTACTTCACTTCCCTGACCTACGGTACTAGAAGTAAAAAACTTGCAACTCAAAATTCGGTCCAAAAAGTGAAAGGAGAAAGTGGAAATAGTTCTCTGAGAAATCAAGGAGAAACGAAAGACGGTATTCGCACCAGAGTAGACGTATAGACTCCAAATGTTATATATGTTTGTAGTTTAGTAATACAACATATGGACTTTGATGCTCCTCTATTTTTTCGGGTCTTTCATTTGCATGTAAAGTTTGTTTTCATCCCGAGGTACTTTCAAAACAAAGATGATATACATACACATATCCACCCATCCTCTCAACCCACTGTTACATTTAACATAAAGCAGAACACCTAAAGAACAAGTTTTCTCAGATTTAGGAAACTATATTTCGAAGAATTTAAGGACACGTTTCACTGTGTGCTCGACGTAATCATTGTGTCCTAGTACATCAAGTATTGCACAAGTTGTCCGTTAAGTCACTCTTTTTTCATGTCATTTTTAGTAACTTGTATGTATATATGTACATGTGTGTGTGTATGTGTGTATAAATGTGTCTGTACTGTATTAGGTTAAAACTTTTTTTTAGAGAGACCGACCTCAGACCTCTTATCCGACTTTTCCTTGTTCTCATCTCCACTTCTTTGTCCTCTTCTGGTCTTAGAGTGCACTCTCTATTTCCATCGAATCTGGCTCTTGTTCACATCTCCTATCACTACCCCTACCTCTCCTTAATCACCCAACGTCCCTATGGGTCCAGTGGTTTAGTCATCCTCAACCCCGACCTCAGATGGGCCACCACTCCTTCACCCTCCACAGTTGTTGTCAAGAGACCACAGTCCCAAAGTACTGACCAACCTCTATGGTAATGGGTGCTATCTCCTGAGTCCTTTCTCTTACACAAACCACCCTCCTTTTATTACACACCGTAACCTATACAACTCAAGTCGGTCCTCGACCTATATCTACAGACTGTATAATACATACCCGTCGTCTACCCCTAAACCCTCTTCGACCGTATATCCAAAACCCTTCGTGAGCATACATCCATCCTACTTTTAGATATTAGTGCTACATTCACCGATACCCTTTCGTTATCTACCTTTTCCCCTATCTTGATCAAGGTCCGCAGACTTCTGAAGTCGCGAAGTCCTGTACTTTCTCCTCCTACTCGACCGTTTCCTTGGTTCTTACCAGTTTTGGTCCGTACCTCTATTTTCTTGGTCGGGTCAGACCGGAGTCCTCTACTCTGGCTCAGTCTTCCACCCCCGATGACTTGTCTGCCAACTCCCCTCGTAACCACCCTCGTTTCCGGGTCTAGTTCTCCGTGGACTCACAGACTGTGAATGTCAAAAACAAGTGGTCGACGGACCAGAAACCCCTGTCGATATACCCTTTTTCCTCTCCAAAACTCGTCTGTAAAGTTCTCTGATTAGACACTCGACCGACCCCCCTGTGTCCTCCGACTCTAACGGTTTACGTCGAAGACCATTTCAAGGAAAAGTCGTATACTAACCTGGTTTAACGAATTTGAAGGACTCGAAGTAAAGGAATGAACATTTTCCGTTACCGTGGGGTGAGGTCATGAGAACGGACCTTTTAGGGTACCTCTCTCCTCTGACCATCCGACGTCAGGTACCCCAGTGATTCTCAACCTGTACTGACTCGCTGAAGTGAAAGTGAAAAGTGAAAGTACGTAACCTCTTCCTTTACCGTTGAGTGAGGTCACAAGAACGGACCTCTTAGGGTCCCTGTCCCCTCGGACTACCCGACGGAGAGACCCCAGTGTGTCTCAGCCTGTACTGACTTCGCTGAATCGTCATCGTCGTCTTCCCGAAGGGTCCACCGAGTCACCATTTCTTAGGAGGACGGTTCGTCCTTTGAGTCCAAGCTAGGGACTTCTCATCCCTTCTAGGGGACCCCCTCTTTTACCGTTGGGTGAAGTCCATAAGAACAGACCCTTTAGAGCACCTCTCTCCTCGGACTACCCGATATCAGATACCCCAGCGTTTCTTAGTCTGTACTAAATTGTTCATTTAGTGGTTTGGTTACATGGATGGAGGAGTAGTCCAACCACTCTCTTCATTTATCTTGTCCATTTCGTGAATCTGATCACGGACCGTGTGTCCCTCACGAGTCTTTACAATCGAGAATAATTAGTTACATAACTTGAACGTATGTATCACAGGTTACGTTCGAGGGGGTTCCCTTCTTGACAAAGGAAAACGAGTGGAGACGTGTCAAGTACCTTTCATCGTTCACGAGTTATTCCTTGTGACTAAGTTACTAACATGTCTCCTCTACCCACCTCTAGAGGGTCTTCCTGATCGAGACGGACCTTCAAATTTACCCCGGTTTATACAGGGAAGTTGTAGGCCTTAATTGACAAGTTCTCCCATTTAAAGTAAACGAAGATGGATATAGAGTGGTAGGTTTTATTATGAGTCCTCGTTTTCTTTCTTTTTCCTTCGATGAATCTTGAGGTTCTTCCAAAAAATTCCTTTTCGTTACACCTGGCGTAAATTTAGTATATACTCATTTGATTATGTTTTGTTACGCGTTCGTTGTGTCAGTCGTGTTATACGTTTTTCAATGACAGGAAGGATGTACCTTTTGCCTCTGTTTAACTAATCTTTTTGTTACTAGATTAGTTCCGGAGTCGATCTATGGAATCAGTTTAATCTTTCCCATTGGTGGGGTGGGGGGACGTTGTGTGTGTGTGTGTGTGACTCGTCTATTTAATCTTTTTCAGTGAGGTATATAAACCTGGGTCAGAACACCATGTCTGAACGGTTCCTGTGTCCATCCATTCATGAAAACATTTCTCTTTTACTGACCTCAGTCTGAACTAAACCCGATGACGTGGGGAACCCGAAGGGAACACCGAGTCGACCATTTCTTAGGAGGACATTACGTCCTCTGGACCTAAGATAGGGACCCAACCCTTCTAGGAGACCTCTTCCCTTTCCGTTGGTTGGGATCATAGGACCGGACCTCTTAAGGTACCTGAGATATCAGGTACCCCAGTGTTTCTCAGTCTGTACTGATTCACTGAAAGTGAAGTGAAGTGGGGAACCGGAACCACATCGTGCATGTGTCTTACTGAAATGTTCTACCGGTCAAAAGTTAATTTTTTTTTTTTTTTCTGTTTCCAGTGTTTATCTGTTAAGACCCTTTGATCTTTACTATTATTTGTACAAGATTTTTATATCGATCCTGAAGTGACCACCACTTCTATTTTACCTCCTTCAGGACGAGTCCGAAGTCTTCGTCCTCTCGTCTGGAAACTTGAACGAAGACTGGACGAACCTGTATCGGGTCTAAGACACGGACGGGCGTTCGTGTCGATCGGTCCGCTGTGACATCTATTCTCTCTTTACCTCACACAGAACCTTAAGAACTCGGGGACCTCCGGATCGGTTGGGGGTCATAGAGCACTTTAGGATACTGAATTTTCCACTTTTTTTTGTCGTAACATTTTTACAATGTCCTTTTGGTCTCGACGTAAAAACGTACGTTCTAGGAACCCAGTCCTTCTAAGGGACCTCTTCCCGTACCGTTGGGTGAGGTCATGAGAACGGATCTTTTAGGATACCTGTCTCCTCGGACCGTCCGATATCAAGTACTCCAGTGTCTCGGTCTGTGTTGGCTTCACTGAATCGTACGCACGTGTTTCTAAATGTATATTCTGTACAAGGGACGTCGTTAACATATTATTGTTTTTCGACTTTTATTAGATTTATAGGTTGTTGTTTCCCTGCTAATGTGTGTAGGTGTTGAGACTCTAGGTTACACAAAGTCTTAGAAACTTAAAAGTTTTTTATTAAAACACGTACATGATAAATCGTAAGAATTATTCCAGACCTCGTTATAGTAGTTGTGTAGGTCTAAAGACGGTATTTTGAATGATTATCGGTGTGATTAACCATATTTATCTGGTATTTATCGATATCCGGTGAAGACCAGTAACCAGTAGTTTACTCAACCGTGATTTAAAAGTTTTCAAAAGTCTCGTAAGACTTAAACACCTATTCCCTAACCCCTAGACATATTTAATACCATATTAGAAAATCCTGAAAAATTATACCCCTTTACTAATGTTATATAACAATCGACTTCCTCGTCCCCTCCCCTCTCTCACGGTTTCACTGTGTCACCGGGGGGAGGTGAAATTTTCTTTTTCACCCTTGTTTAAACAAGTAAATTTACGTTTTAACCGACAAAATTTAGGTTTGACTGATATCGACGAAAACAAAAGGAGAAAAAAGGAAGACAAAAATTAGAAGTTCTCGTTATCATATTAAAAATAGTCACATCTTTAGTCAGTAATGAAGTGAGTCGAAAAAAAAACTGATTAAAAGGAGAAAGCCGGGGTGACGGACCGTTGCATCTGGAAGAGACTGGTCCTTAGTTTAGGTACGGGGAACGTCACCTTCGTGTCTCAGAATCGGTGACCTGGTAGTCCCTCCAAGTGACCAAAAGAAACTTACCAGACGACCCCGCCCTCTTTCCCTTAGGGAGGTAGGGTGGAGGATGAACCACTTCGTTCCCTATTCCAGTCGATCATTTCTTAGGTGGACGATACGTCCTCTGGTCCCTAACTAGGGACCCAGCCCTTCTCAGGGACCTCTTATCTTACCGTTAGGTGAACTCATAAGAACGGACTTCTTAGAGGACCCGTCTCCTCGGGGCACCCGATGTTAGATACCCCAGCTTTTCTCAGACTGTACTCACTCACTGATTTGGGAACGAGGGTCCTGACCTCTTTCTTTGATTTAACGAAACGTGTTTCTTCACCGTCCTTTAAACCCCCCGCAACTCACCTTCGTCCCCCCACCCACACCCCATCTCTCCCACCTCTCCACTCTCTCCTCTAGTGAGTCGTACCCCGACTAGATTACAAAGGACCCCAACGTCATTAATACGTGTTATTCACATCACCGAATTTTATTATGTTTCATTTAAAGAGTGTCAAGATCTCCGATCTCTGATTTTAGTTCCACAGTCGACCCGGCGTAAGAGAGACTTCGGAGATCACTTCGTCGGAAGGAACGTAAGAGATCGAAGAACCAAAGAATCGAAGTCAAGTCAAAACAGCGAGTCAACCCAGGCTGAGAAACGCTGGGGTACTTAGTGTCGTGCGGTCCGGAGGGACAGGTAGTGGTTGAGGGCCCCAAGTGAGTCTAAGTGCAAGTAGTTCAGTCACTACGGTAGGTCGGTAGAGTAGGAGACAGCAGGGGAAGAGGAGGACGGGGGTTAGGGAGGGTCGTAGTCTCAGAAAAGGTTACTTAGTTGAGAAACGTACTCCACCTGTTTCATGACCTCAAAGTCGAAATCGTAGTAAGGTAGGTTTCTTTAGGGTCCCGACTAGAGGAAGTCTTACCTGACCAACCTAGATGAACGTCGGGTTCCCTGAGAGTTCTCAGAAGAGGTTGTGGTGTCAAGTTTTGGTAGTAAAGAAGTCGCGAGTCGAAAGAAGTGTAAGGTTGACAGTGTAGGTATGTACTGGTGTCCTTTTTGGTATCGGAACTGATCTGCCTGGAAACAACCGTTTCGTTACAGAGACGAAAAGTTATNAGAGGAACGTCAGGTTCCCTGAGAGTTCTCAGAAGAGGTTGTGGTGTCAAGTTTTGGTAGTGAAGAAGTCGCGAGTCGAAAGAAGTGTAAGGTTGACAGTGTAGGTATGTACTGGTGTCCTTTTTGGTATCGGAACTGATCTGCCTGGAAACAACCGTTTCGTTACAGAGACGAAAAGTTATACGACAGATCCAACCAGTATTGAAAGGAAGGTTCCTCATTCGCAGAAAATCAAAGCACCGACGCCAGTGGTCGACGTCACGAAAACCGAATACCGTCGTATTAAGGTCGGAGACGGAGGAAGGGTGCGAACAGAAAGGAGACACACGACACAACACGAGTCAACACAGACTGGGGAACGCTCGGACACCTGACATCGGGTGGTCCGAAGAGACGGGAACCTTAAAAGGTCAGTTCTTATGTCTTCACCCCACGGCAAAGGATGTGTTCCCCTAGAAGGGGTGAGTCCTTGACTTGGGTGTAGAGAGCACAGAGGATGCAACCACCCACCTAAGAAATGGTGATGACGGTGGACCCTTCGGAGAGAAGACACACACACACACACAGGTTTAAAAAGAGAAGAATACTCTGTGGTCCGTAACCTAACCCGACACGACGTCAAATCATACTGAAGTAGAATTGAACTAACGTAGATACTTCTCGAATGAAGGTTTATTCTCTTGTACATGTTCAAGGTCCACCCGTACTTAAAACCCCGCTATGAAAGGTTGAAGTAGGTCTGATAATCACACACTAAACTGATTCCTTACCTTCAGGATTATAAGGTAAAAGTTCTCCTTACTTACTTACTTACTACTTATACCTTAACACTATATTTTAAAGAAAAACAGAAATGGGGGTCTAAAAATCCCATTCAATCAATACATTCACACCTTTAGTTCCTTTTCCGTAGAGAGACGAAGACACTCTATTCTTCCCCTGTGTGTACTCTTCACTTTAGTCCTTACGACCTTCCCCCTAGGACTCTTCCATTCCGGTCCTTACAGGGACCCATGTTCTCGGTCCTAGACTTGACTAGACCAATGTCTATACGTCTCTTTATTTTGTGTTTCTAAGTAGTCACTCCTATTCCCCCGAAGAGTAAAAGAGGTTGACATGAAGATACACATAAGGTTTAAAAGATACTACTAATATTGAACAAAGTTGTTAGTCCCTTTTTTCGTTTTAAATAAATTTTCTTCGGGTAAATTCCAGTGCCTAATAAATCTAAATTTAAGTCTAGAAGTCTTTTACGGATTTCTTGACGTTTGACTCGAGAAGGAAAGAAATTCAGAGTAGTCCGACGAGTCATAATAATTTCGGCATTAGAAGTAGGAGGTACTCATATTAATAGGAAAAGTTTAATAAGGGAAACTAGTCGAACCCTCAAAATTTTTTTAATAATACTACTAAAATAATTCTTTAGGGATTCAATTTCGTTAATCATCAAAGGTATGATTTTTAATTAGTCCTGTATAATGTCAACAGGTCATCGGTGTGTCTGTGTGTCTGTGTGTGTACTTCATCGACACTGAATATTAACCAGTATCAGATAACATGGTATGAAACTTTTTGTCTGCTTCTAACTTCAACACTTATTTGTCTGTTATTAGTGGATGATGAAAAGTAGTGATACGATCTTTGACCTTATATCGTTATTTGTCTAAAAAAAGACAAGAGTTTCCAGAATGTAAAGTCATGTCTCCTTCTCAATCCTAACAACAACAAATCGACGGTTTATCACAGACTGAGACGTTGAGGTACCTGACATCGGGTGGTCCGAGGAGACAGGAACCCTAAAGGGTCCGTTCTTATGATCTCACCCAACGGTAAAGGAAGAAGTCCCCTAGAAGGGAGGGGTCCCTAGTTTGGGCGGAGAGGACGTGACCGTCCGCCTGAGAAATGGTGACTCGATGGTCCCCCTCCTCCCCCGCTGTTTCTTACTCTACTAACCTCCCGTAGTGACTGAGTTATCTGTACTCTCTCGTTTGAGGTCTTCTGTCACTTCCTGTCCCTTCAGACCACACGACGGCAGTACCCCAGAGTTTCTCAATCTGTACTGAATCACTTACTCGTTGTTGTTGGTCCCTTCGTTGGAATCCTGTCCCCTTATTTAATTTGTTAATGTTACTACACTATATTCACAATACTATTTCCTCACGGTCCGATACTCTTGTAGGTAGACCATCTTGACTACAATAGGCCCCACCTCCACCCCCTTCAAATCCCTTCCAGATGAGGTCTTTCAAACTTGACTCTAGATTCCTATTTATCCTGAAACAGTCCATATTCTTCTCTTCCCTTTCGTCTAGGTAGTTCCTTCTTTAATCTACACATCATGAACTAACATAATCATTCATTCTTGACAAAGTCAACGACCACAATCACTGAGTTTGATCAATTCGTTTTCCTTAAACAATTAAGTACATTGAACTTCCACTTCTCCTTCACAATCGAAGTGTACGCCGACCTAGGTTCGCGAGTTTATTACAGTCCAAAGACAAAGAGAGAAATATAGAAATAATACGAGTACTGAACCGTAGTAAAAGATCCCGTCGAAGGAGGAGTAGACCTCGTTGTCCCGGTGGTCGTCAACTCGGAGAATAAGATGATTAAGTTCTCGGTGTGTCTTACAAAAGAGGAAGGTTAAAGGTGACCTTTATCAGAAACATCTACAATTGAGGAGAACCACTACAATTGAGACCCTCTACCACTTCCTATCCCTTCGGACTGTACGACGTCAGGTACCCCAACGTTTCTCAGTCTACGTTGGATCGTTGATTTGTTGTCGTTGTTGAGGAGAACTCTCCTCTAGTAAGAGTGGCTCCCTCCCGGGATTTGGTTACTGACCACAGGAATTTTCTTATCTCCTGTGTCTTTGTGTCTCTTTTGTCACTATACTTCTGGTTCCGTCTCGAACCTCGACACAGAGATGTAGGTTCCCCGAGTGAACATACCCTCGTACAGTCACCAAAGTAGGACCCTAAACCTCAGTCCTCGGTCAGACCCAGAGTCTCGGTGAATGTTAGAGAATCATCCTTTCTGTATTGTTTCACGACGACCACGTGTCTTTTCACCTCGTTGAGTGGTCCGAACGACGTATACGTACGTCCTGAAAAGTCTCTCCCACTAAAGAGGGGACTCAAAATTTGTTGCTTAATCGACCCACTGCCATCTTTTCCGTAAACATCGTCTACAATCACCACGGGTGAATACGGAGGGACCTGTAACGACGGACCGGGTTGTCCACACAAAGACGTGTACGAGTAATATGAACGTTTTTAGTCGTAGACTTGCGGAGACGAACTCCGGAGACCTGGAGGGTCTTTGTATACGTTCTCCGACTTTCACGTCTCTTAATTAGTCGGAGCCTTGTTGAAAGGGAGTCACTGACCTATCTCAACCATCTATTTATTGGTTCGTTTAAGTAGGAAGTCAACCCTTTTAAGACTCACACACAATGTATCATGGGGGTATGAGTAATCTCTTTGAGGCGAAGTAAACTGAGGTAGACATTGGTCAAACAATTACGTGGTAAATAACCGAAGGGAAGGAAAGGGACAGAGTGAAAAGACGAAACTTGGAGTTGACCATGAAGGACCCTAGTAGAAGGTTCATTTAGTGAACGTAAACTAAAGAACAGAGTCCCATAGGAAGACTCCCTTGGGGTTTAATCTATTGTAAGGTGTGTCTTTCCTGTCGTACATGTTCTCGTACTCTTACATTCGTACCTGTAGAGCGTTGTATAAATTCTGTAATAGGTTTAATAAACTCTTAGACGACGGAACAGAAAACCAGATTTCACATTTCTTAATAGACCTCGCATCTTTATTTACACATGGTACAATATTGCTGGGGAGAAAATAAGACCTTTAACAACCTCAGGTCTTCTTTTCGACCCCTAACAAGTACAAGGGACCTCGGGAGTCTGGATGTGTCCCGGGTCGTATACCACACGTGAATTATTCATAAAAAATTTTTTTATGACATAACAACTAACTGACCAAAAACCGACACGACCCAGAAACAACAACACACACCCGAAAGAGACCAACGTCACTTACCCCCGATAAGAGATCCACACCGCACACCCGAGGAGTAACGTCACCGAAGAGAACACCTTCGTGTCCGAGATGCGTACGTCCGAAGTCATTAACGTCGAACCTACTGGGTCTCGCGCCCGAGTCATCAATACCGTGTACGCGAATCAACGAGACGTCGTATAACCCTAGAAGGTCTGGTCTCCAGTTTGGTCGTAGGGGACGTAACCGTCCCCCTAAGAATTAGTGACCTCGTAATCCCTTTAGGTTATTCATAAAAAACTTCACTACTAAAATAACACAACTTTAACCCCACAACGTTTTAAGGTCACGAATCATATGTTATGGGTAGACTATTTATGAAAAACTTGTCTTGACTTCCTGTGAATCGGTTTTTTTAAATTTTTTCGGAAAGAAACTGTCCGTAACACGGTGGATCACCACTGAAACTCCTCCCCCTGAAACGTCCGGGACCAACACACGTGATCTGAGAGTCCTTGAAGCTAAAATCAATCCCACGTTTCAACATTGCTCTTCTTTTACCGTTGGGTGAGGTCACAAGAACGGACCTCTTAGGGTCCCTGCCGCCTCGGACAACCCGACGGCAGAGACCCCAGCGTGTCTTAGCCTGTACTGACTTCGCTGAATCGTCGTCGTCGTCGTTTCAACATTTGAGTCAAGAAACATTCTGGTTTTGTTATCTTTTCAATTTACAGGTGTTGTCCCCTTATTATTTAATTTACTACGATATAGTAAAGGTATTTTGTAATACGTCGTTAATTTTACTTAATTGAACTAGATAGACGTAGATGTGTCTTTAAAGAGGTTCTGAACGATAAGTTCACTATTTGACTTCAGTGTCTTGTATGTATATTATACTACAGTGGTACAGTTTTTTTTTTGAGTGGATTTATGTGGGTATAGAAACGAACAAACTAACTCACCCCACTACTCTACTTAAAATTCAGGAAAGGTCAAGACTCTAAGATATTAAAATTCTGTTCAGTTTCAGATATCAAGGAAATTTTTTGTATGACGAAACTGGGTAGTACATTCTTTTGATATTTCGAAATACCTCCCTGTATTTTCTTCTGAACATATTTACCTCTGTGTACCGTCAAAGGATCTGACTATCTCAGTTGTGAACCTTTCCTACCCAAATAAGTCTTGACAACCCTGGTGTCAGTGGAACCACCAGGAATGGTGTTCTTCCTGTATACGTACACAAACATTTTCGAGGGAACCGGATTAGTAAGTCTTTTATAAAATCCAATGTAATATAATGTAAGATATTTACCCGTCGGTTGACCAAAGACGAATTATAGATACTGGTCTTTTTGTGTTCTTACCTACTTCTCCTCAGAGTCACATCAATAGGTTTATTTTTCAGTACAAGGAACGAATTAAGAGTGTAGACTCATTTAAAAGTCTGGGTCTGGTACCTTGGGCAACTGGTCTCCTCCACCGATCCAGGGATCCTTCTTCCTGGGACTTTGTAACCCTGTTCATATGACCCCTTTGTCCTTGTAGGTCTATAAAGAGTCCTAAACTTTCCTAGAACAATGGGTCTTTATGTTTCATGATAGTACCGAGGAGACCTTCTTTCCCCTGAAGACTCACAGTCTCTTGCTCGTCTCAGGAACTATTGTGTCTCGAATGTCACTAGGACCCGGATGTCTGGGTGGGTAAAGGGGTCTGAGAACTTAAGTATTTACCCTTATATTTAACCCGTCAACCTCGTTCGGACGTGTAATTCAAGAACCGGAAATAAAGAGTACACCCCTTCAGGTTCACTTGTGGAAACTTTGATAGGGAAGAGATGGTTCAACTTTTTTATTTAATTTTGGTTATAAAGTAGGTTCCCCTACACCTCCACTGCCACCTTACCTACGATGGTACTCGTCGGATTTCCTACGTCCTTACCCACGGGGAATTTCCCGGTGCAAAGGTAAACCAAACGGACAGTCGGGGGAAGTCTTTGGTCCTCCTACCGAATGTCTGATGACGTCTGGATTGGTACTCCCCAGGACTAGTGTCGGTAGCACAGTCGAGACACTGGGTGTACTATGTCTTAGACCTGGCGAGCCCGTAGGCGGTCTTGTGGTATGGACAAAGTGACTACTGTGCTACGATTAGTCCGTCTTACTCGTTGTCCACCGACCATACAACCTTTGGAACCATCCTTTGTACGAGAAGCCTCCCACCCTCTATTTAGACACTTCTAAGTCCCTTGACGGTGAAGTTAAAGGTCCCTTGGTCACCAGTCTCTATACGGTTGTATCTAGGAAACTTTGTTTTCCGTTTGATGTTTTATGTCTGTTCGTTCTATTTTCTTTTTTAATAAAATTTTACGAGATTTTCACTATGGATTTTTGTCACAAAGATAGGAAATTCTACAAGAAGTGACACGTTTCTATATTTATATTGTCTGATTTAAACATTAATTTCATAGTATAGTGATAGACCATAGGACTTCAGATGATATGTGTAGTGAAACATCGGTCGATAAAAGTTGATTACAGGTCTACGACGTCCAATAGGGAGTAGAAGGAATTTTGCACGGTACACCTTCGTCTGTCAAGAGTGTGAGACTTCTGACAAAGATAGTCACGTTGAAGACTTGGTTCTTTGGAATCGCAATACCATCGGAAACTTAGTGAAAAGAAAGGCCGGTCGTGTCGTCCGGTATAGATGTCGCCCGTGTGGGAACGGACCTAGTGCGATCACTTCTACAAGGAGCCGTTCGCCGGATCGGGTATCAGTGCACGGAGGAGGTCGGTGCGCCCCCGTGATCTCGCGGTATCAAGTGTTCCCTGGGGCCGGGAGCCCGTCCTGCTTAGACCCGCTCACACAACTGCCGGGCCACACCCGCCTCGTTTTCCGCAGGGCCAGGAACGGCCCCCGTCCTTCACTTCTCCGGCCCGAAGCGACCGCCCCACACGCGCACGCGTCTCCAGCCCAGCCGCCTGAAGCGAAAACGATGACGACCCCAGACAGGACCACCCCTGCGGAAGCGATATCTCACCCGGCCCGGGGCCCCTCCCCTGTCTCATGACCTCAACCCCGCCTCTCTCGAAACTCCTCGCGACCCCACGCCTCGCTCCTGGGACACCTGGGCCGCCCCACCCCTACCGCTCCGGACCCCACCCCCTCCTGCTGTCCCGCGGGCCCGCCCTTATCTCCCCCGCCGCACACCTCAGCCCCTTCTCCCCGCTCGCCCTTTCCTCCTGCACCCTCATTTCGGAGGAAGAGGGCGGACCAGGGGAAAACCACACTTAACGTCCCTGCGGTCCCGCGATGGCACGTCGCGCCCTCAACGTTTATCTGTCCACCGACATAAAAGGCCGCTCTATTGGGGAGAGGGTCGGAAGAGCACATCCCTAGGGAAAAATTTTCGACACAAAGATTACATCATAGTACACGAAGTGTCACTGTAGAGGGCACCTTTTGACTAAGGTTGGCGAAATCCGTAGAACTCTGAGTTTGGAGAAAATGAAGGAGTGAGAATTTTCAGCTCTTTTCAAAAGGATGGATTTGGGGTCACTTTTTGTCCTTTAAGGGACAGACTTGTCGACATCGCATAACTTTGTTAAAGAAGTACTTGAACAGATGTCTTTAGTGAAAAACACGAGAAATTTATTACAGAGAACGAACACATTTCACCTTGTTGTCAATGTCACACGTACTCTGTAAAATCAGGTCCCTTTACTTTTATGAAGTAACTCCTAAGTCCCTAACTAGTCGATATCACTAAGGTTGGTTACGTTGGTTTAGGAGTGATTTTCCTAAACCCAAGTATAGGTAGTAAGAGTCGACACCGCTTTCCCACATCCGACTGTAAACCTTCGGATTCTTGGTTCAGACAACGGAAGGTTAAATAATAATAAAAAAATTCGGAAGGTAGTACACACATGAAACGAACTTACTAATAAAATTTCATGTACAGGATAAAAACGGCTAGATTGTCGACAACGGTATCTTTGATCTCTTCTTTATCAGTAAAAGTCGTCTCAACAATTTTGACAGAAGATCCGAAGTCGACACTCACGGTCACTCCCGACATGAACGTGTAAGACTCTACCATGAATTTCTTAATTCCTAGACTTTACAAGAATCTCCGATTGTTAGGTTTAACAAATTAAAAGAACGTAGTAATTAAATTATTAGGATCTTCAAACGGTCGATGGAAACAACTGGACGACGACAAGAAACTTCTCCTATGCATTCGGACCTAAGACGAGACACTTCAGATCAGTAACCGAGAAACTTTTATATATTTATCTGAGGAAGAGGGTAAGAAATGGGAAAGAATTCCTATTTCGTCCCTAACGTTTGATAGTCCGTGATAAAGACAAGATTCACTGTGAACAGCCACTATATTTACTATCACAAAAACGAACATACACTTTATCCATACCACAGCCCGAAAACGAATATGGAAGACACAGTCATCGTGTGAAATGTAAAGTGTCTTCAGCTCTCACTACTCGTCCTCAAACGAACTGTACACTCGTCTCGATTCGTCACATTTATCTATACGCGTCTGTCTCTACTCTCCAAAAAAAGAAAGAAAGGCGACTCTCCACATTCATTTAGGCACCCAGACCTTGGATCCTCAACCACTTCTTTCCCACCCCTTCCACGGACCTCTTTAACACCCTGCACCATTAAACGTCCCAAACCAGATGTCATACATCCTCAAATAACTGCACGTACCTTTGGTTACCTTTAATGTTTATGTCAACCGAAATAACCGAGCCCCGAATGTTGTCATCAGTATGTAAGACATTTTTACATTTATCGTGTCTTTATGTCTTCTACCTTTACGACTTAGGAATGTCGGTAGTGGGACGGCGAGGTGTATTGGCGACACTTACGAAACCATATATAAGGAAACCTGAATAAATATAAACACATATGACGGTATAAAATTCGTAATGATGAAAACGTTTAATCCATCACTAAAAACAGACCAAACAAAAGACACCATAGGAACCGTAAGTCTTTCCATACACCATACCATATATCGTCCGTGAATAATTTATAAATTACATACTTACTTATTATTTATTAAGTCTCCAGTCTTAGTTTTCCCTGTTTGTACCGTCAGATCCGGATACGGGGTTTAAATCCGACATCTCACATGAATATTTTTCCCTCACACCAACCAGTCACTGACTTTGACCAGGGGATCTCATTACTTTTCTCATACAACAAAAACGTCAAACCTGAAAACCATCTTCTGTAAGACATATATTTGGAATTCATGTGAAGGTATAAACTTTAGAAAATTCAAAAAAAAAGACGTAGACGGGTTTACCACACGTATTAACGAAAAGACTTGACAAAACGATGAGTACCTATATGAAAGAAAAAATTTTAAGTATGTCACATACCGTGAATTATTTTCCGGTACAAAATGACAGGAAATTATCAGAATGATTTCATGAAAGGGGGGTCGGGGTTGATCTAATGTTGGAAACACTCCAGTCCCTAACTTAAAATACGACACAGGCATTGAGTGTATGGTGGATCGGTTACTTCTTAGAAGGATCGATGGGTTTATGATTAAAATTTTACTAAAGGTCCGGATTTTATAAAATGGTGAAAAGTAGATCCAAGTTTCCTCTTCTTTTGATCTTTTATAGAACAATAATTACAATTTTATAATATATGTTATAGTCGAAGCTGAGATGACTAAATCTTAGCCATCATTAAGTTTTTCCCAATTGATCTTCAATTGTGAACGAATCGTACGAGAAATAAGTCTAATATGTAATTATTACGTTCCCGTCTTACATATTTCATACATTTTTACAACTCGTCATAAGTTTATCAAACTATATATCTATTATGATAAATACTTTTAACTACAAGACTTCGTAGAAAGGTCTATTATCATATAATTGGATCTGACTTAATCTAAATACATAAAAATGGAAGTTGAAAATAACCCGAAGGGGTCACCGAGTCGACCATTTCTTGGACGGACGGTTTCGTCTTCTACGTTAAAAATAATACTTCTAAAACTTTGTGATTTCTTTTGACTTTTTTTTTAAATACCGTGCATATATTGGTGATGAAATGTGTTTCTAACGATGGTAAAAATCATATAGTCTAAATACAGGACACACATACATACATCCATTAAAATAATATCTTAAACCTTCAAAGTAAGTACTACTTCTCTCATAAGTCGTTCATAAAGTCAATATTCTATGAACGGAGGTATTGGTGTAGAAACAGTTGATTCTTTTATTCGTCATGGATGGATTTTCTTGGATTTTCGTTTAAGTATAAGTCTAATAGGGTCATCAAGGTTAACAGAAGATTCCGATTAAAAAAAGAAAGTTTCATCCTAGATTAGTCTCAAATGTGTAACACAAACCAACAGAGAAAAATCATAGAAAAAAAAAAAAAATTTAAAATAAAAAAAAAATTAAAATTTTAGAAATTAAGAATGTACGCAAGGGTTTGTACTTGGGGGGAGGGCGGAGGGAGGGGTATTGTAGAGAGACCCAGTAGGGGTACGTGGTCGAGGATTTTTTTATAGAATTACACATCAAATATGTGTCATTTAACCTGTATAAATTTGACATGTATACAAACCTGAATCACATACAAATACTTTAGTCGTTGTGTTAGTGTTATCACTCGTAAAATTAACAGGGGGTTTGAAACATTAAGGAGGAGAACGGGGAGAAATGGAGAGGTTGGAGACTAAAGAGACATTGATATTTATTCAGACGTAAAGGATGTCAATTACAATATTTCGACCCTAGTATCTCATACACAAAACCTCCTCTCGTCACAAAAAAGGACACATACCCAGACCGAAGAGAGTGAACGATCATACCTCTTTTATTTTAACGAAAACACATAACGAGAACATAAGACGGTGGAATGCGAGTAAGATTATCAAAAACAAACAAACAAAGTAAACATCTAAAGAAACCTATAAAACCTATCTGTCAGTACAATAGTATTTCTACTAGATATAAAGAATAGACCTACGGTAAATAAATAAATCAATACATGTATAAATGAGTTAAGTTAGTGTGAGTGGTTGTAGAGGTCATATTACAACTTATCTTCACCACCCTCACCTGTAGAAAAGGAACCAGACTAGAATCCTCCTTTCATATAGTAAATGGTCGTTTGTATGACAACCTATATCTATGGACATTTATAGAATCAAATGACTCACAAAAATTTCTAACCAAGAACTGGAAAAACCCCCGACACAACCTAGAAGCAACAAACGAAGATCAACGTCACTTGTTCCCGACCGACAAGAGAGCAACGTCACCGACGAAGACAACGTCTCGTGCCCGAGATCCCGGACGTCCGGAGTCATCAACGTCGAGGGTCCGAGACCTCGTGCCCGAGGTCCCAACACCGAGGGCCCGAGACCTCGTGTCCGAGTCCTCAACCCCGTACGTCCGAAACAACGGGGAACCGCAGACCCTAGGAAGACCCATTCCATAACTGGGGTAGAGGACACAACCGTCTACTTAAGGAATAGTGCCTCGGTGGTCCCTCCGAGGACCAACAACCTAAAATAGTTTACGAAAAAGACATAGAAGACTCTACTAGTACACCACCAAAAAGTCAATCCCACTTAATGAAACTACATACTTAAAAATAAGTCGGAATGTAAGGACCCTGTTTACAGTGAACCAGTACTACATAACAGAAAAATTGTATAACAACTCAATATAAAGGATTTTATAATTCTTAAAAACATAGATATGAGTACTCCCAATAATAAAACATCAGAAAACATTAATAGGAAAAAAAAAAAAAGACAGAAACAATAGTCCACTACGACCAGAATTCTTTACCCAACGTTTCATAAGGAAAAATTAAAGGACTTTCTCAAAGATATCTTAACAATAAAGAAGAAATTTACAAATCATCTTAAGGGGTCACTTCGGAAAACCAAGACCTTGAAAGTAACACCCTTCCAAAAGTTGATGTTTAAGTTAAATTTCTAGCACATATTCCAAGAAACAAAGAGGAACTCTTTCGAGACCATTAGACACAAAAAGTTCCTTACACATGTAAATCAGATTCCACAGTTTAAATTCTAAAAGAGAAAATAACCAAAATTCTTTAAAATATATGGAACCTCATTAAAAGAAACACAAAGGTCACACACATTAAACAATTTGAACAACTAAACTTCCAAATGTTAAAAGGAGTCTAAACCTTTTAAAAGTCAGTCAGTCAGTGAAATCAGCGAGTCAGTACAGGCTGAGAAACTCTGGCGTACCTGACATCGTGTGGTCCGGAGGGACAAGTAGTTGTTGAGGACCTCAAATGAGTATGAGTACAGGTAACACAGCCACTCCGGTAGGTTGGTAGACTAGAAGACAACAGGGGAAGAGGAGGGTGGAAGTCAGAAAGGGTCGTAGTCCCAGAAAAGTCTACTCAGTCAAGAAGTGTAGTCCACCGGTTTCATAACCTCAAAGTCGAAGTCGTAGTCAGGAAGGTTACTTATAAGTCCTGACTAAAGGAAATCCTACCTGACCAACTTAGAGGAACGTTAGGTTCCATGAGAGTTTCCAGAAGAGGTCGTGGTGTCAAGTTTTCGTTGTTAAGAAGTCACGAGTCGAAAGAAATATCAGGGTGAGAGTGTGGGTCTACCCTGATGACCCTTTTTGGTATCGGAACTGATCTATCTGGAAACAACCGTTTCATTACAGAGACGAAAAATTGTACGACAGATCCAACCAGTATTGAAAAGAAGGTTTCTCGTTCACAGAAAATTAAAGTACCGACATCAGTGGTGTACGTCACTAAAACCTCGGGGGGTTTTATTTCAGACTGTGACAAAGGTAACAAAGGGGTAGATAAAGGGTACTTCACTACCCTGGTCTACGGTACTAGAAGCAAAAGACTTACAACTCAAAATTCGGTTGAAAAAGTGAGAGGAGAAAGTGAAAGTAGTTCTCCGAGAAATCAAGAAGAAACGAAAGACGGTATTCACACCACAGTAGACGTATAGATTCCAATAACTATAAAGAGGGTCGTTAGAACTAAGGTCGAACACGAAGTAGGTCGGGTCACAAAGAGTACTACATGAGACGTATATTCAATTTATTCGTCCCACTGTTATATGTCGGAACTACATGAGGAAAGGGACAAACCTTGGTCAGACAACAAGGTACAGGCTAAGATTGATAACGAAGGACTGGACGTATGTTTAAAGAGTTCTCCGTCTAGTCCACCAGACCATAAGGGTAGAGAAATTCTTAAAAGGTGTCAAACAACACTCGGTGTGTCAGTTTCCGAAACCATATCAGTTATTTCGTCTTTCCCTACAAAAAGACCTTGAGACAACGAAAAAGCTACTAGGTTGACTACAACCGTTAAACTAGAGACCAAGGAGACGGAAAAGATTTTGGTCTAACTTGTAGACCTTAAAGTGCCAAGTACATAACGACTTCGGACCGAACCTCTTAAAACTCGTAATGAAATGATCGCACACTCTACTCACGTTAACACGTCATCAAACTCGTAAGAAACCGTAACGGAAAGAAACCTTAACCTTACTTTCGACTGGAAAAGGTCAGGACACCGGTGACGACTCAAAAGGTTTAAACGACCGTATAACTCACGTCGTGAAAGTGTCGTAGTAGAAGGTCCTAAACTTTATCGAGTTGACCTTAAGGTAGTGGAGGTGATCGAAACCAGTATCACTACGAAGGATTCCGGGTGAACTGAAGTGTAAGGTCCTACAGACTGAGATCCACTCACTATTATGGTAGCACTAATAGACCCAACACTTCTAGAAAAAACATATCAAGAAGACATATAAGAACGGTGGTGAAGAATTATAGAAGACAAAGACAATCCAGGTATGGTAAAGACAGGAAATAGCTCGGGTAGAAACGTACTTTACAAGGGAACCATAGAGATTAAAAGAACTTCTCTAGAGATCAGAAAGGGTAAGACAACAAAAGGAGATAAAGAGATGTGACTAGTGACGTCTTCCGAAAGAATAGAGAGGAACGATAAGAGATCTTTTAAGACCGGTCATAAAAAGTTCACAAAAAAGGATACACGCGAGGGAAGGGTGAAAAGAACCTCAGGTAAATGAGGTAAACTCAATAAGGTGTGGAGTAACTACGAAATACGTAAAGAATGCCAAATAAAAGAAAGACGTAAGGTAAAAGCTACCCAAAATAGTAATAAAGTCCAAGTATTCAGAAATAAAGATGTTACAGATTAAACGACAATTAGAGTAGGTCCCATTAAAAATAAATTCTGTAACATAATCATTAAAAGAATAGATCTTTAAGTTGTAGCTAGAAAACTTTTTAATATAAGAAATGGAGATATATTGTACGAGTAGAGAAACTAAATCCTCCTGGTAACCTGAGACGATCCAAAATGGAGAAACGTATCACCGGACTTTTGAGAGGTCCGTCTTCCAACCCTACCAGCATTCAAAGGAAATAGACAAAAGAGGGACAGAGAGTCCCTACTGACAAGAAGTAACGGATTACAGGTATACCACTTTGGAAACATACGTCAAGTCAGTGAGTCAGCACAGGCTGAGAAACACTGGGGTACTTGCCGTCGTGTGGTCCGGAGGGACTGGTAGTGACCGAGGGCCTCAGGTGGGTTTGGGTATACGTAACTCAACCACTACGGTAGGTTGGTAGAGTAGGAGACAGTAGGGGAAGAGGACGGGAGTTAGAAAGGGTCGTAGTCCCAGAAAAGTTTACTCTTGAGAAACGTAGTCTACCGGTCTCATAACTTTAAAGTCGAAGTTGTAGTCAGGAAGGTTACTTGTGGGTCCTGATTAGAGGAAATCCTATCTGACCAACCTAGAGGAATGTCAGGTTCCCTGAGAGTTCTCAGAAGAGGTTGTGGTGCCACTTTTTCGTAGTTAAGAAGCCGCGAGTCGAAAGAAGTAGTAGGTTGAGAACGTAGGTATGTACTGATGACCTTTTTGGTATCGGAACTGATCCGCCTGGAAACAACCGTTTCATTACAGAGACGAAAACTTATACGATAGATCCAACCAGTATTGAAAGGAAGGTTCCTCATTCGTAGAAAATTAAAGTACCGACGTTAGTGGTAGACGTCACTAAAACCTCGGGGTCTTTTTATTTCAATCGGTGACAAAGGTGACAAAGGGACAGATAAACGGTACTTCACTACCTTGGCCTACGGTACTAGAATCAAAAGACTTACAACTCCAAAGTCGGTTGAATAAGTGAGAGGAGAAAGTGAAAGTAGTTCTCCGAGAAATCAAGGAGAAGTGAAAGACGGTATTTCCACCACAGCAGACGTACAGACTCCAATAACTATAAAGAGGACCGTTAGAACTAAGGTCGAACACGACTATGACTTCGACGTCATAAAACCAGAAGACTACACTTGTCGACTGAGTAACCTTTCAGGGACTACGGCCCTTTCTAACTCCCAACTTCCCCTTCTTCCACAGTCTCCCATTCTACCGACCTACCGTCGTGGTTAAGTTACCCGAACTTGAACCTGTTTGAAATCTTCTACCACTGCCCGTCCCTCCGGACCGTACGACGTCAGGTACTCCAGCGTTTCTCAACCTGGACTGACTCACTTGTTGTTATTATTATTAATCGTCACAACTCGTAGAAACGTACACGAAAAACCGGTAGACATACAGAAGAAACCTTTTTACAGATAAATCCAGAAGTATAAGACAAGAAAGTCAAGAAAAGTCACTCTTCTATTCAGGGAAAGGGAGAGAGAACTGGACTTAGTCTTCACAGTCGTAATATAAACTTTCCTTGTTTAACCATAAAATTTTTTATGTAAAACACAATCTAAAATCATAAGGTAATTTACGACAAACTAGACCAATGACGGTTAACGACTTTGAAAGGGACCACCGAGTCGACCATTTCTTAGGCGGACGTTACACCCTCTGGATCCAAGTTAGGGACCCAACCCTTCTAGGGTACTTCTTCCCTTACCGATGGGTAAGGTCATACGACCGGACCTCTTAAGGTACCTGGTACATGTCAGGCACCTAAACGCTTATCGACCTGTACTGACTCGCTGAAAGTGAAAGAATGAAAGTCAGGACAAAAACAAATTAGATAAAGAACAAGGGGTTTATTAAATCGACTATTTTATTTTTATCTGAAGAAAGTTGATTTTAAAATTTTTTTCTTCTTTTTTCCGGTCTAAACAACCTGTAACATTCATGTACAACGACTCAATTATTTTTCAATCATTTTGGAGAAACCAAAAACAACAATTCTCCTTAACGACGCACTCACCACTCATCTTTGGGTTCCATTAAACCAACCTCTGGACAACTTCCTTCTTGTTGAAAAGTTGCACAATATAAAGGTCAAACCATTATATATAAAACGACCCTGATAAATATCAAATATAAAACACAAGGTCTATTAGTTCATTTTGTTTCTACTCGAAGTAGATACCTGACGTCGGACGACGATCTTTGACAAAAAAGAAGGCTAAATTAAATGACTGGTTGACCTCTTTTACATTGTGCGTTCGACATTGGAGTGCTCTGAAAGTAGTCCACTTTTAATTGGTATATCATTTATTTAGGGGCCCGGACCCTCATTTAGTGCCACTATCTACCTGAGAAGACGGACTTTTGAAAGAGAAGATATCCTGAAAATTATGGTTTTCTTTTCCGACGGAAAACTCGTGGTCTTCATTCCTTGAAAGCTACTAATCGGCTTTTACATGGCGTACCTGGCTGAGAGAAAGTTCTGTCGACGACTACTTCCTGCAAGGGTATCAAGGACGAGTAAGTCACAACGTAAGGAACTTCACAAATGGGTGCTCTCTGTAGTCCTCAAAGGTCTGAAGAGGTGCCACGGTTCGACGAGGACAAGGAGACAACAACTACTAAGAATTCGGTCACGTCTTTGACGAACGTTAGTAACACCCGTCCATTTTACGAAAAATTTTATATTCGAAGATATAATTTTCAAACATTTTGACATGAAAATTTCTTTTTAACCATCTAAAGGGAGGGTACTAATCGTGGCTTCAAGTCAAAGATTTATCAACCACATATATATATATATATACATATATACGGAATTATTAGAACTTTAGTAAACGAAGTATATATTATGTCTTTACACTATACATTTTTAAGAATATATAGAATAGATCTGTGATAAAATTTCTAGAATATTAATGTTTTTAGTCTTTACAAACAATGTCAAGTACACATTCTTGGCATGAATGTTTGTAAGGAAAAATCAAGTACTTTAAACCCCGTTACTTAGTACTTTGACTTCTTGAAACGAGTAAATTCTTTCTTGAGGATCGGTTCAATTGAGAATTAATCATAAACAAATAAAAAGATAAGATAAAGGTTGTTTAGAAACAAAAGAGAACCACTAGGAAATATCCTGAATTACAAAAATTTCGATTTATTATGAAGCATAAATTGAATTTTGAGGAGGGAGTATTAATTAGAACAAAAGAGAATAAACGAGGTACTTCTAACTTCTTTCGATTTCAATTCGTAACAGAGGGATATTTCAATAAAGTATAAACCATCGATACTTCACGGAAGATCGGAAAAATGAAGGTACTATTAGTTGGGTCAAAAGAAAAATAGGTTTTAGCTCTTGAACATGAGATTAAATACCACAAGAAATACTGATTCGAAACCGTGAGTCTTTTATATGTCAATTAAATCGAGAGTTAAATTCATACTGAAGTTTCTTTCGATCTCGATCCGTCAGCAGTTTCTTCATTTTGGTCGAAAATAAGTCTTGAAAACGTCATCCTCGTTTCTCTGGAGTCATATCTTGGTCTCAGTCAAGACTTATGTGGTACCCGACACGTCCATCACACCCCCAACCATCTACCTTTTGATGTCTCTCCTTTGTAGTCCTCGGTCCTCCCTAAGATGAGTTAGACCAGATGGTCTCAATGACGGCTTCTGTCCACTCTCACTAGTCTATGATGGGTTGATACCACGGATAGGTACAGGACAAATCTTTGCGTTGAAGTGTCGTCCTCCACTCGTCACCCACTTGTTCGCTTCGAAGTAGACATAAATTGTCGACGAGGGGTAGTGAACATAATGACGGACTCGAAACGGAGAATAGTCTAGTCGTCGTCCTAATCTAAGAGAATCCTCGTACTTAGGATGACACTTGACCCGTGCACTCCCTAGATCCAACGCACAAGAATATTCTTAGTAGGGTTTTGGTAAGGGAGTGGTGGTGGGGTCCAGGTACCTTTTTAACAGAAGGTGTTTGGTCAGGGACCACGGTCTTCCCAACCCCTGGTGACTGGACCTCCTATTACCTCTTCCGTTACCGTGGGTTGAGGTCATGAGAACGGACCTTTTAGGTACCTGCCCTCTCGGACCATCCGACGTCAGGTACCCCAGCGATTCTCAGTCTGTACTGACTCGCTGAAGTGAAAGTGAAAAGTGAAAGTACGTAACCTCTTCCTTTACCGTTCGGTGAGGTCACAAGAACGGACCTCTTAGGGTCCCTGCCCCCTCGGACCACCCAACGACAGATACCTCAGCGTGTCTTAGTCTGTACTGACTTCGTTGAACCGTCGTCGTCGTCTGGACCCCCTACTACTTACTATTCATTGTCCAATCTATAGTGCTCATTAGTCTATACATCCTACTCCCTAAGACTGAATTGACTGGACACGTCTCTACTTGTGTCCTCAGGACTTCGGTTTTATAAGTACCCTCAGATTCATCTCAAACCAGGTCCTCTCTTAGAAACAGTGTTAAGTCGGGTCCAAGAACCCGACCATCTAGAAAAAGGAGGAAAATTTAATAAATTGAAAAACAATAATGGCAATATTTAGTGGACTTTAAAACAAAATCCAATACAAAAGTACGTAAAATTTATTATCACAGTATGTAAAAATTTAACCTTTATTCATATGAAGTATCGAACTAGATTCAGAAAAATCCAACTTTGTGAAATTCCCGGAAAATCCATATAGTGAATCGTCCTGATTTTATTGAATTTCTTCAACAAAATATTTTATTTAAAACAGATCTCTTACTATATATATAAAATTTACAAACAACGTTAAAGTGTCTACTTGAGTATCCCTCTTAAAAAACAAGTCCATGACTTTTGTCGTAACAATAAAATCACCGATTCAGTACAGGTTGAGAAACACTGGGACATCTAACATCGGACGGTCCGGGGATACAGGTACCCAAAAGGGTCCGTTCTTATAACCTTATAAAGGGTCCGTTCTTATAAGGAAGAGGTCCCCTCGAAGGTTTGGGTCCCTAACTTAGACCCAGAGGATGAAACCGTCCGTCTAAGAAATGGTGACTCGGTGGACCCTTCGGTGACTTTTGTAATGACCAACAGTCTAACAGACACTTAGGATCCTTCGTCGTCTCTCATAACAACGGACCATCTCGACCTGGAGGAGTCTACAATAGGTATTTTAGAGACTAAAGACACAAATGTCACGGACACGAGAATAATGGAGAGGAAACAGCACAAGAGACATCGAATCACCTCAAAGACGATGACGCGTTATAAACAAAGATTTTAGTCACGACTCTAGCAAAGGGAACGCAGACTGACTTCATGGTCGTCTAACACGGTCTACAGACTACAGACTACTCGTCACCCCCCTCACCAATTTCCACTTCTAAATAACATGATATTCGGAAGTCAACAAATAAACGTGTTAAGTAGGGATAATAGTGTAACGGAAGGACTAAAAGGAGAATAATTGAGACACTGGAACCTATTCAACAAATTGAAGAGATACGGAGTTAAAAGAGAAAACATTGTCCCAATAATACTTCTAATTTACTCTACTGTATGCATGTCGTTAATCTTCTCATGGAACTTACACGAGTTATCAGTTATTTACACTTGATTACCATCAATCACATTTTGCTGAAGAGTGAATCGAGCAAATTTTATTGACTTCTTCTTTTAAGTTTACTCGTAATCCTAAAAATTGATATCGAGACATATTAACTAACGAAAAAATAGTAAACCGATTCTTAAAATGTTTGACCTTTTTTGGGCAGATATGTCTCTTTATCTTTTTAAGTTCGGAAACTACCGTTTTAAAATCGTATTCGTAACTCAAAACCACCATACATGACTAAAACAATAGTCTTGAAAAACAATAGTCTTAAAAAGAAAAACGAGATCCCCGTATTCTTTTACCACCGTCCGTGAAGGAGGATTGTTCTTCCTTGATAAATTTCTTTCAAATTCCTTCTTATTTACCTTCGAGAAGGAACCGAACTCATCAAAGCCTAACGAAAAACATCACAAAATAAAATGTGTAGACCTTCACTCAGGCCAGTGTCCTTCCTCGTTCGATGACAATAACTCCTTTCTTGTAAAGTCTGAAAATAGTCTTGACCTTATACTTCGTCATTCATCTTTCTGAGTAAAAATTTAATCTAAGGAACTATGTTATAAGTTTCGTCCTTAAAGAATTTGTACTTGTTACATGATGAAAAATTAAAATTAGAGACTACCCCTTAATCGGAAAAAAGGTTTTGCAGAGTCTGGAAAGTACGAAACATAAGGACGGGAGATGTAGCGGAAAGGAGTGGGTCGGTTGAGGACTAACGTTGTACAGTGGAATTTACAGTGAAAGAGTCCTTTCGGAAGGAACTAATAGGGCTGACCCAATTCATCACTCCGACACAATCCGGGATCCCCTATAGGAAGTATTGTCTGATGTAATACTTAGTCAGTAAACATCGAACTAGTGACGAACCGATATAACCCCGATCCATAGGATGAAAATAAAAGAGAAACGTATGACATGAAAGGAAAATTTTTGTGAATAGTACTCCCATCTTCGTAGTATTAATAAACGTTTAATAGATAAACGACTAGACAGAGGGAACGATCTGATTGAGGTCCCCAAGTTTCTCGGACAAACAAAACAAATAGTAAAATAAAATTCATGACCGTGTCACATGTTTCATACGAATGATACATAAAAAAAAAATTGTTTATCTAGACATTAAACTTAAAAACATAGAACTTTTAATTCATCTTATTGCATCAAACGGTAGGGGATTTGTAGTTAAACCCGTCAACTAATACATATATAAAAGAAAGAGTAATTTTTTTTTAGATAATTAAATAACCGATGAGACCAGGAAGTGTCGACGTACTCCCGGAAGAGATCAACGTCGTTCACCCTCGATGCAAGATCAACGTCTTACGTCCGAAGAGTAACTCCACCGAAGAGAACGACACCTCGTGTCCGACACCCACATGTCCGAAGTCGCCAACGATACACCCGAGTCATCAACGTTGAGGACCTGAGATCTCGTGTCCGAAGACATCCGGTACCCGAATCGACGGAGCATCACACACCTTAGAAAGGTCTGATCCCTAGCTTGGGTACAGGGGACGTAACCGTCCGTCTGAGAGTTGGTGACCCAGTGGTCCAACGGTGTCAAATAATGCAAGAAAATTTTTTAAAAAATGTTTAATATAAGAAACTCATGTTTTATTTCAGCCTATAGTCTTCGGAATTGAGGAACCTTTCATATCATTGAGTTCACTTGTAGAATGTGGGGATCACTCAACCTCCCGTCTAGTAGAAAGACAGGGAGTACGAATCGTGTGCATATGTTTGAAGTAAAATAACAATAAACGAAATAATGTGAAACGTCTATGACGTAAAAATTTGAAACCTCCAAACACCGTTGGAACACAGTTCGCTCAGAACAACCGAGGTAAAAAGGTCGTCGTAAACGAGTGAAGGATAAAGTCACTACGTCATAAAACTCAGAAAAGTAATAACAAACAATCCGTTTTCTCTAATACAGAGAGAGTTCCGGATCTACTACGAATCGTAAAAAAAATTCGATATTTCACAAGAAATTCCACACATACAACAAAAAAAAAATCTGTATTACGATAACGTGTGTTATTTGTCACCCTTTGGCTTTTAAGAACACTGAGCGAAACATTTCTATACGTGAAACGCGACTTATCGAGTCATTTCTATAACTCTTGACCTTGACTTGGGTGTTATAGCGGTTGTACACGACATATACGATTTAATTATAAACAACTTAAATATCGGAGTGAACTGTTGAAACGACACCAATCTAAAAATATATGGTTATAAAAATAACTATATATTTTTATAAATATATAAAAATATTACAACTCGAAGACTCAAACAGTCACCTTTCGACGGTATTTTTTCTTTATTGTCTAAAAAGTGATTTTTCTAACAAGCTAACAAGAATTATTTCTACTTAGAGAAAATATGTCCAATATGTCTCTAAACTCTATAAAGAATCTTATCGGATCGGTCTTCGTTCAAACTCTTTTCACAAAATAATTCCAACTATTTTCGGATCAAATCAATTTAATCACATACAAGATGGTAAATATAGTGATTCTTCAATATTTTTTTGATGTATGTACATGTATAAAAAAAATGAATAAATCGGATACGTACATTATGGACGAACTATACTTTCAAGTTCGTGTACAAAAATACCATAATAATATTTCATGACGTTAATGTATACTAGAACAACATAGATGAAGTCATCACAAGAAAATCTGTCAAATGTAACCACTACACACGAAAATCTTTTATGATACATTTCTAAAATTTTAAGTATAAGACATTTTAGTACAAACATTACGTAATAGTTCCAATGTCTGAAGAATTAAGTATATACTTTCTTTAATGTGTAAAATACCTTTAAATCATCAAAGTCTTGTAGGAATTAAAAGTTTACCTACAGACTCCTTGAAATGTTTATCGACGACGACGACGACGATTCAGTGAAGTCAGCACAGACTGAGACACGTTGGGGTATCTGTCGTCGGGTGGTCCGAGGCGACAGGTACTCTAAAAGGTCCATTCTCATGACCTCACCCCACGGTAACGGAAGAGACATGTTTATCGACTCCTTTCTTCTTTTCACTTTCTGTTTTCTCTTTTCCTTTCTATGTGGGTAGACTTACGTCTCAAGGTTTCTTATCGTTCCTCTTTATTCTTTATCGTTCCTCTCTATTCTTTCGGAAGGAGTCGTTAGTCACGTTTCTTTATTTCCTTTTGTCATCTTATCCTTTCTGATCTCTAGAGAAGTTCTTTTAATCTCTATGGTTCCCTTGTAAAGTACGTTTCTACCCGTGTTATTTCTTGTTTTTACCGTACCTGGATTGTCTTCGTATCATTCTCCACCATTCTTATGTGTCTTCTTGATATGTTTTTTCTAGAAGTACTGGATCTATTGGTACTACTACACTAGAGAGTGGACCTTGGTCGGTAGGACCTCAGATTTCAGTTCACCCGTAATCCTTCGTAGTGATACTTGTTTCGATCACCTCCACTACCTTAAGGTCAACTCGATAAAGTTTAGGATTTTCTATTACGATACTTTCACGACATGAGTCACACGGTCGTTTAAACCTTTTGAGTCGTCACCGGTGTCCTGACCTTTTCCAGGCAAAAATAAGATTAGGTTTTCTTTTCATTATGGTTTCCTACCAGTTTGATGGCGTGTGAGTAAAGTGCAATCACTTCATTACGAGTTTTAAGAGGTTCAGTCCGAAGTTGTCATGTACTTGGCTCTTGAGGGTCTACAAGTTCGACCTAAATCTTTTCCGTCTCCTTGGTCTCTAGTTTAACGGTTATAGTCAACCTAGTAGCTTTTTCGTTCTCTGAAGGTCTTTTTGTAGACGAAGTAACTGATGAGATTTCCCAAACTGACACAACTTAAAAGGTTGTTTGACACCTTTTAAGAATTTCTCTACCCGTACGGTCTGGTGGAATGGACGGAGAACTCTTTAGACATACGTCCAGTCCTTCGTTGTCAATCTTGACCTGTACCTTGTTGTCTGACCAAGGTTTATCCTTTTCCTCATGCAGTTCCGACATATAACAGTGGGACGAATAAATTGAAGATACGTC